>PISX010002361.1:147645-163244 GCA_004024625.1 Mellivora capensis | reverse complement strand
TCTGGTCCATCTTGTCTGATATGGGTATGGCCACACCACGTCTCTGCTGGTTACTGTCTGGATGGAGGATCTTTTCCACCCTCTCCCTTTAACCCTCTCTGTGTCACTGGGTCTCAAGCTCCTGTAGACAGCACGCAGCTGGATCTTGTCCTTTAAACCATTCTGCCAAGCTCTGCCTTTAACTGGAGACATCCGCTCATTTACATGAGAAGTAATTTCTAATGCAAATGAGAAGGAAGGACTCACTTCAGTCCTTTCCTATGTGTTTTCTGTCTGTCTTAATCTTCTCTGCACTGAGTCCAGATCTATTTCCAACCTTGGAAACATCTGGACGAATCAAAATGGTGCTGCTGTCATTTCTTAGCATTCTTTAGTACTTCGTTCAGAGATTTTCAGACGCAGAACAATGACCAGCCAACAGCACATTGCAAGAGTTGCAAAGTCCTCGGCTATTTAACAAAACGGACCGTGACAACAAAATAAGGCAGCCCCGGACTTGCACGTCCTTGATGAGGACATAATCAGCAACAAGTGATTCAAACAAACCAAATGCAAGTTTGTTTTTACACTTTTCATGTTTACTTTTAGTCTTTGCTTCACAAAGCCACTAATAATTGAGGCATCTTTCAAGAATGGGATTTCTCTCTTTCTTTTTTAAGATTTTATTTATTTATTTGACACAGAGAGAGAGGTCACAAGTAGGCAGAGAGGCAGGCAGAGAGAGAGAAGGGGAAGCAGGCTCCCTGCTGAGCAGAGAGCCCGATGCAGGGCTCGACCCCAGGACCCTGAGATCATGACCTGAGCCGAAAGCAGAGGCTTAACCCACTGAGCCACCCAGGTGCCCTCAAGTATGGGATTTCTAAATTTTTTTTTAATTTTTATTTATTTGAAATAGAGAGTGAGCAAGGAGTGGGGCAGAGGGAGAGGGAAAAGCAGACTCCCTGCTGAGCAGGGAGCCTGACACGGGGCTCTTGATCCTAGGACCTGGAGATCATGACTTGAGCTGAGCCACCCAGGTGCCCTGGGATTTCTACATATTTTAATAAAGAAGAAATGAAAAAGCCACAAACTACTTTGTTTGCCACAAACTCCTACACCAAAAAGGAAAACATGACCCAGCTGCATTATCCATATCCCCACACCTCAACAACAGTTTTAGATGTTTTTCTGTATACTTTGTCTCTTTTTTGCAATCAGTTCATTAACTTATGTAAATTAGGGAAACTGATTTATAATATCATCGCCTTTAAAGGTATCTTCTATATACTTCTCCCCACCCCCAGACGCCTACCAGATCTGTCGCTAAGGTGAATGATGATGCAATCAACTGTTTCAGGAATCCAAAGCGGTCTACAATCTTAGATTCCTAAATGTGCAATGATCTCAAATTTCTACCAGTGTAAACAAAAAGACTCAAGTGGTCAAAAATCTCATAGTTGGGGCGCCTGGGTGGCTCAATCCGTTAAGCATCTGCCTTCGGCTCAGGTCATGATCCCAGGGTCCTGGGATCCAGAGCCCCATGTCGGGCTCCCCGCTCAGCAGAAAACCTGCTTCTCCCTTCCCCTCTGCCTGCTGCTCTCCCTGCTTATGTACACTCACTCTCTCTCAAATAAATAAATAAAATCTTTAAATAAAAATCATATAGTTGAAGAAAAATGTATCCGTATAAAGGTTATTTAACTACAACTTTATTATGTATTTCAAGCTACAAGCTCTCTTTAAACTGTCATCAAATTATAGTGCACACACACCTATAACAGCTTAGGCTTGCTTAGGAACGCATCACTACATTAAAATAAATAACCTTCTAAATATTTCATAATTTAATTTGCTCCTAAATAATTTTCCTGGGGGAAAACAAGCATTCTGTGTTCTTTAAGAATTAGATATATAAATGAACTGCTATGTATTCACTTAAAGTCCAAAGAAAGGGGTGCCTGGGTGGTTCAGTGGGTTAAAGCCTCTGCCTTCAGCTCGGGTCATGATTCCACAGCCCTGAGATCGAGCCCTGCATCGGGCTCTTTGCTCAGCGGGAAGCCTGCTTCCCTCTCTCTCTCTCTGCCTGCCTCTCTGCCTACTTGTGATCTCTGTCTGTCAAATAAATAAATAAAATCTTTTTTAAAAAAATAAAGTCCAAAAAAAAATAATAAAGTCCAAAGAAACCTAAAGACAAAAGTTTTTTTCTAATAATGCAATACAGATATGCATTATCGTTGTCATTTCATTAATCCAGTGAGAGGATGAAATGGTATAAATAGAGTCGATCTCTGGTAAGTATAGTTGCAAAATATTCTAAATGGAAAAAAAATGACAATGACAGTTATTTCAAGGAAAGAACCACCAAAGTGAAGAGAAAGTTGAAGAACAAGAACATGGACTCTGGCACAGGAGTGAGACATGGTAACACAAAAATGAGACCTATGGAACAAAAACCAGTCATTTTACTTTGTCTTAAAAAAATGGACAGAACACAGAAGAAGAGGAGAACCTGGATTATTTAGAATTGAGGTAGACCTAAACCAACATGGAATGTGGTACAATGATTTGATCTCATGAGGAAATGGATAAAATGAAATGTTTCAAGTCTTTATATCAATAAAACATTAATTCAAAATACATACAAAACACAAAGTCTGGATTTTCCCCCTTAGGTTTGTAATAAACTTGAAACCTCTGCTCAGTACATTTACTTTCATAAGCCGCCTCTGTTTAGAACATAAACTGTTCAAAGACACCCCTGCTGGATTTTACAGTTCTCAACTCAAATTAAAAATTTGCCTTTTGGGGCACCTGGGTGGCTCAGTAGGTTAAAGCCTCTGCCTTTGGCTCAGGTCATGATCCCAGGGTCCTGGGATCCAGTCCTGCATTGGGCTCCTTGCTCGGCAGGGAGCCTGCTCTTCTCTCCGCCTCTGCCTGCCACTCTGCCTGCTTGTGTGCAACCTCTCTCTCTCTCTCTCTCTCTCTCCCTCTCTCTCTCTAACAAATAAATAAAGAAAATCTTTTTTTAATTGCCTTTTAACCTATACTGATGTACATTTTATTTCCATCATAAGGCAGTTTTAAGACCTTTCTAGTGGTATATTTTAGAAAGCTTTGAAAGGGTTTTTAATTGATATATAACATTTTTTAAAATCTTGGGTTTTTTGGCCATTCATTAGTTTGCTTTTAGCAACCTGGAAGACATTGTCACCTTTGAGTAGACATTTTCTGGTAAGTCTGCCTGTTTCTGAGCTTCCTCAACAGCTCTCGAATTGCTGAAGGAAGTGACTGTAAGAATCAAAGTTCTTTTCTGATCTGAAGCCGCCAAAAGTGGACGCATTGAAGACACCCAGGGAAGTCCCCTCTGAATAGTGTCCATCAGTTTTCCAGGGATTTTCCTATTCTTACAGGCTGGGCGCCTTCCTCCGCCCGTCACCAACACGGGGCCTCTCCACGTGCAGCAACGGCCCGGTCACAGTGCTCGCAGTGAACACATGAACCGCGGGACCAGGACCTGTTCAGCAACGCTAACGGTGCAGACCCCCAGCTCCTTGAAGCAGCTTGCCTGACCCACCTCTGGAGCAGCCCGGCACCCCCAGCAGAACCTGGCCAGTCGCCTAGGTGGGCACACAGTGCAGGGGGTGCACCTAGGACAACCTCTCTTGTATTTTTCTGTCCCTCCTTTTCTCCATTCCTGCATTCTTTTGTATTTGATTTTTTTGTAGCATATTTTTTCCAGCTTTTTAATTAAAATATAAATAACAGTTTACCATTTTAATCATTTTTAAGTGTACAATTACACTCGGTAGCATTAATAAAAATCATATTACTGATGATTCACACACCTGTACGCCTGAAGCAAATAATACATTATATGTTAATAAAAAGAGAAAAGAAAGAAAAAAAAGAAAATTCACAGTATTGTGTGACCACCACCACTATCAATTCCAGGACTTTTTCATGATCCCAAACAGAAACTCTAACTATTAAACAGTAGGTCCCCATTCTGCCCTCCTCTGGGCACTGGTAACCTCTATTCTACTTTCTGTTCCTTTGAATTTCCTATTCTAGATACCTTATATAAGTGGAATCATATAATATTTGTCCCTTTGTATCTGGCCTATTTCACTTGAAATATTATCAAGGATCTTTCATATGGTACCATGTGTCAGAACTTCACTCCTTTTCATGGCTGAATAATATTCTATTGTATGCATATACAGCATGTTTATTCATTCATCTGTTGATGGACACGTGGGTTGTTTCCACTTTTTGGCTATTGTGAATAGTGCTGCTATGAACACGGGTGCCCACGTATCTTTGGGTTCCTGTTTTCAAGTCTTCTGGATATATACCTAAGACTGACATTCCTGGGTAATATGATAATTCTCTGTTGAACTTTTGAGGAACTGACAAACTATTTCCAGAGGGAATGCACTATTTTACATTCCTAGCAGCTAAGGAAGCAGCAATGGCATAGTGGTGAGCGTAACTGCCTTCCTAGCAGCTAACGTGTGTGGGATTTAGAGGAATTTAGGGGAATTGATTGTGGTGATGGTTGCAGAACTCTATGAATCTCCTAAAAGCCACTGAATTACACCGTTTAAATAGGTAAATTGTATGGTACATGAATTATTTTATCAATATAACTTAAAATACATATGATCTATAAGAAGTAGACAAATTTACAATTATATTCAAAGATTTCAACAATCTTTCTCAGTAATTTATAAAACAGATGTACAGAAAATCAGTAAGAATATAGGAAATGTGAACACTGCTGTCCTGAGCTAATTGACTTTTACAGAATATTTTACAGAATATTCCCCCCAAAACAGAAGGACATACATCTCTTTCAGGTGCACCCAGAACACTTACAGAGACAGACTATGTCCTAGGCCATAGAACATGTCTCAGAAAGTTTAAAATGAATCAACCTATTCAAAATATGTACTCTGACCCTAATATGGAACTAAATTATGACTCAATAACGGAAATATTCCCAACTATTTGGTAGCTAAATGACATGCTTCTAAATAATTCATGTATCAAATATGAAATCAAAAGGGAAATTAGGAAGTATTTTGAATAACTAAAAATATAACGTATAAAATGTGGTATGTCACTAGAGCGATACTTAGGCAGAAATTTATAGTGTTAAATACCTATATTAGAAGAAAAAGATTCCAAATCAATGATCTCAGCTTCCACTTCAAGAAAATGGAAAAAAGAATGAATTAAGTCCAAAGTAGAAGAAAAGAAATAACAGATTAGAGAAGAAACCAATGAAACAGAAAATAAGAAAAACAAATAGAGAAAGTTAATGAAACTGGCTCTTTTTTTCAATTATTTATTTATTTGTCAGAGAGAGAGCAAGCACAGGCAGACAGAGTGGCAGGCAGAAGCAGGCTCCCTGCCAAGCAAGGAGCCCGATGTGGGACTCAATCCCAGGATGCTGGTTTCATGACCTGAGCTGAAGGCAGCCGCTTAACCCACTGAGCCACCCAGGCGTCCCTGAAGCTGGTTCTTTAAGAAGATCAGTACAGCTGACTTTAGTCAGACTAACCAAGGGAGAAAGGGAGAAAAGATTAAAAATTACCAATATCAGGAATTAGAAAGATGGCATCAGCACAAAGGCAGCAGAGAGGGAGTCACTGGGAGGATAATAAGGGAAAACTACGAACAATCTTGGACCTAAAAATCACACTAGCTAGATGAAAGGGATAAATTCTTTGAAAGATAAAACCTACCAAAGCTCGTTCAGGAAGACAGATGGCTTGAATTGCCTACTAAATACCTATTAAAGAAATTGAATTCCCACTTCCATGCCCTTCCACAAAGTGAACTCCTGGTCTAGACAGCTTTACCGGCAAAGTCTACCGTGCAAGGAAGAAATAACATGAGTTTTACATGAACTATTCCCCAAAGCTGAAGCATGGAACACACCTCCCAACTTACTTTATGTAGCCAGCATTACCCCCATCGCAAGATTAACAGAAAGATATTACATGAAAAGGAAATTACAGACCGATATTCTTCATGAACATAAATGCACCAGTTTATTTTTAATTTTAGCAAATGAAATCCAATAATATATAAAATGCATAATACACTATAATCGTGGTGGAGTTTATTCCAGGAATACAATGTTTATTAAACATTCAAAAACGGGGGTGCCTGGGTGGCTCAGTCAGTTAAATATCTGTCTTCGGTTCAAGTCATGATCCCAGGGTCCTGGAACTGACACTCACATGGGGCTCCTTTCTCAGCAGGGAGCGTGCTTCTCCCTCTGCCTCTCCCCCTGCTTGTGCTCTCTCTGTCAAATCAACAGATAAAATCTTTAAAAAAAAGAGATGAAAGGATAAAATGAACCCTGTGGTACTGGGTTTGATTGGAAACAACAGTATGAAAACTCCAGTTTTATATAGAATCAAATGGGTAGCTACAGAACGAATAGCAGGTAGGCATGTACACGTGGGTTAGGGCACATGACTACATCACCGAATTTTGTCTAACCCGATCAGAGGGGCCAAAAGCTATGACATCTCAGTAGCAGCAAGCATGCCTCATGTCTAGATCTTGGTTTCCAATTAACATTCTCCAGTTAAAGGAACTAGGTCATCTTAGAGAAATTATTGTTATCAGGACTGAGTCAGGGAAAATATAAGATAAGCCTGGAGCATCCTGTAATATGAAAGTAAAGAGATATTCAAAAAATAAAATGATGAGGGGCGCCTGGGGGGCTCAGTCATTAAGCGTTTGCCTTCCACTCAGGTCATGATCACAGGGTCCTGGGATGGAGCCCCAAGTCGGGCTCCCTGCTCAGCAGGAAGCTTGCTTCTCCCTCTGCCTGCTCTGCTTGATGTACCCCCTGCTTGTACTCTCTCTCTCTCTCTCTGACAAATAAATAAATCTTAGTAAAAAAATTTTAAAATCTTTAAAAATAAAATAAAAGGATGGGGTCACACGAAACGGACACAGTAGCCATGTGAAAAGCATGACCAATGGCCAAAGCTAGAACAATGTAACCAGCAAATTAAATAATACAGTATTGGATTATAATCCAAAGTATAAAATAAATATATATGGGTCTATACTGTGAAAATAATAAATAGGGGGAAAGAGTCAAATATTCCCGAAGAAGAATTCTGATTCAAGATTTATCTATTTATTTGAGAGAGAGAGAGAGAGAGCACGTGTGGGAAGGGCAGAGGCCGAGGAAGAGACTCCTCAAAGACTCTCCTCTGAGCTCAGAGCCTAATGAGGGGCTCAATCCCACGACCCTGAGATCACGACCTGAGCCCAAACCACGAGTCGATGCCCAACCAACTGCACCCCCCAGGTGCCCCCAGAAGAATGCTCGGTAATCTAGGTAGATAGGGACCCTTGCAGGAGCCAACATTAATCAACACCACCCTCAAGCATGGGCTAAACAGAGCCACTCAGTTTCAAAGAATAAAGGGTGGAGAGGGAACAGTGAAGAAACCTGGAAGACACGACCTGCCCAAGTGACCAAGTTACTTCACCACTGATGTCCCATGTACATTAAGGACTCCCCCACCATGGGAGGGAGGAGAAGGTACTTCATCTCCATGGCATTCTTTCCAAAACTCATAATCCCAATATTCATGAGAAAAACATAAGACAATTCAAATTGGGGGATATTCTACAAAACATCTAACCAGTATTCCTTGGAATTGTCAAGGTCATTTAAAAGCAAAGCAACACTTTGTTATGTTATTATAATCATGTTATATGCATGATTATAATATAATCAACACTTTGGGGATGCATAATTAATATACATAAAATAATTATGAGTGAGCAACTGTCCCAGAGCACAAGAGACCAGTGAGACCTGACACACAGAAGCAATGTGGCACCCTGGATCGGACCCTGGAAGAGGAGAAGGACAATGATGGAAAAAATGGGAAAATGTGAATAAAGTCTGGAGTTTGACTAATAACAATGTGCAAGTGTTGATTTCATAATTTTAACATACATACTGTGATAATGTAAAATGCTAATGATGGGGGAACCTGAAACTGGGTGGAGGGTATGTGGAAATTCTGTACTACTTTGTAACTCTTCTGTAAATCTAAAATTATTCTGGGGGCACCTGGGTGGCTCAGTGGGTTAAGCCTCTGCCTTCGGCTTGGGTCATGATCCCAGGGTCCTGGGATCGAGCCCCGCATCGGGCTCTCTGCTCGACGGGGAGCCTGCTTCCTCCTCTCTCTCTGCCTGCCTCTCTGCCTGCTTGTGGTCTCTGTCTGTCAAATAAATAAATAAATAAAATCTTTAAAATTATTCTGAAATAAAAGCATATTTTAAAAAAAGAAATCAGTATAATTCACCAGATTAACAAAGTAAAACAGAAAAATCACATGACCATTCCAAAAGATGCAGAAAAAGTTTTGATAAAATCCAACATTCATTCTTGATATTGAAAAGATAAATAAAAATTTCTTGGCAAAGTAGGTGTAGAAGGGAACATCCTAATAAAGGGTAAACTGTAACATTGTACTTAATGATGAAAGGCTTATTTCTACGCCCTTCAGATCAGAAACAAGACAAGCATTCCACTCCATTGTTCTGAAGGTCTGGCCAGTGCAGTAAAGCAGGAAGGAAAGGAGAGAGGGAGGAAGAAGGCAGGCAGGCATCCAGTCTGGAAAAAAATGCATAAATCTCTCTTATTCACTGATGACTTGCTTTTCTATGTAGAAACCCAGAGGAATGTATAAAAAGCCTGGTAGCAATGGCGAACAGACACATGAAAAGATGTCGAACGTCACTAATGACCAGGGAAATGCAAATCAAAACCATAATGAGAATACCTCACACCTGTCCGAATAGTTAAATCAGAAAGCCAAGAAATGAGTTTTGGAGAGGATGTGGAGAGAAGGGAACCCTGGTGCACTGTTGGTGGCAATGTAAACTAGTGTACCATGGAAACCAATACACTTTCCTCAAAAAATTAGAAATAACATATGATCCGGCAATTCCACTACTGAGTGTTTACCTGAAGAAAACAAAAAGATGTGTGCACCCCGATGTTTATTGCAGCATTATTTACAACAGCCGAGATACGGAAGCACCGCAAGTGTCCACCGACTGATGGATGGAGAGAGATGTGGCGTATAGACATGATGGGATTTTACTCCACCGTGGAAAGTGATGGAGTCGTGACATCTGAGACATGGATGGACCTAGAGGGTGTTATGCTGAGTGCAGTAAGTCAGAGAAAGACAAATACCATATGTTTTCACTGACATGTGGAATCTGCAAGCAAAACAAAAGGCAGAAACAGATCATAAATACAGAGAACAAACTGAGGGTTGCCAGAGGGGTGGGGGAGGGATGGGCAGCACGAGGGAAGAGAAGAGGGGGAAGCAGGCTTTCCGTCGTGGGATAAATAAGTCACGGGGATGAGAGGTACAGCACGGGGAATAGTCAGTGGTGTTGCGATCGTGTTGTACGGTGACAGGTGGCAGCTACTCTTGTGATGAGCGTAACATACAGACTCGTCGAATCCCTGTGTTGCACACCTGAAACTAACATAACACGGTGTGCGTCAATGATACTTTGATAAAAAAAAAAAAATGTAGGACAGGACCATCTGGGGCTCAGTGGGTTAAGCCTCTGCCTTTGGCTCAGGTCATGGTCTCAGGGTCCTGGGATCGAGCCCTGCATTGGGCTCTCTGCTCCGTGGGGAGCCTGCTTCCCCCTCTCTCTGCCTGCTTCTCTGCCTACTTGTGATCTCTGTCAAATAAATAAATAAATGAAACTTTAAAAAAAAAAACCAGCCTGCTAGAGGGATACCTGGGGGGCTCAGTGGGTTAAGCATCCAACTCTGGATCTCAGCTCAGGTCTTGAAGTCAGGGTCATGAGTTCAAGCCCCAGCATGGAGCCTACTTAAAAAAAGGTGGGGGGAGCCCTGCTAGAATTAATAACTAAGTTCACCAAGGTTTCAGGATGCATACTAATACACATAAAATGATTATATTTCTATATACTAGCAATGAAAAGTTAAAAATTAAAATTAAATATCATTTACCATAGTATCAAAATATGAAATCCTTAGGAATAATTTTGACAAAATATTGACAAAAGACCTGCACATTCAGACGAAAACATTGTCAAGGGAATTAAAGAAATCATACAAATTTTGTTGGAAAATTCACTGCATGAATGGTTCAGAGGACTCGATACTATCTCAATAGTATCTATAATTGATCTATATTGATCTATAGATCAATATATTGATCAATTGATCACAAATTGATCTATAGATCTGGGGCTCCAAGCTGGCTCAGTCAGCAGAGCATGTGACTCTTGATCTTGGGGTAGTAAGGTCGAGCCTCATGTTGATTACTTAAAATAAAACCCTTTTTTAAAAATTGATCTAGGGACGCCTGGGTGGCTCAGTTGGTTAAGCGGCTGCCTGGCTCAGGTCATGATCCCAGCGTCCTGGGATGGAGTCCCACATCGGGCTCCTTACTTGGCAGGGAGCCTGCTTCTCCCTCTGCCTCTGCCTTGCCACTCTGTCTGCCTGTGCTCACTCGCTCTCGCTCTCTCTCTCTCAAAAATAAATAAATAAAAATCTTTTTTAAAAAAATTGATCTAGAGATCCAACACAATCACAATAAAAACTCCAGCAGGATTTGCTTTATAAATTAATAAGGTGATTCTAAAATTCACATGGAAATGCTAAGGACCAAAAATAACCAAAACAGCTTTGAAAAAAATTTTGGAAGATGGACACTACCTAATTTCAAGACTTCTTGTAAGCTGTACATAGTAAAATAGTGTCAAGGTAAACTTGTTCAAAGGAACAAAACAGAGCTCGAAAGTAGAACCATACATATGTGAACAAATGATTTTCTGCAGAGATACACAGACACAGTAGAAGGGGAAGAGCCCAACCCTGGAGCAACTGGCTATCCGTACAGAAAAACGAGCATCAGTCCATAGTTTATCATAAACAAAAACTAACTCCAAAGGGACCTTAGACCTAAATAGAAAACCTAAAACTCTTTTTTTTAAAGATTTTTTAATTTATTTATTTGACAGACAGAGATCACAAGTAAGCAGAGAGGCAGGCAGAGAGAAGGGGGGAAGCAGGGTCCCTGTAGAGCAGAGAGCCTGATGCGGGGCTTGATCCCAGGGCCCGGGATCATGACCTGAGCCGAAGGCAGAGGATTTAACCCACTGAGCCACCCAGGCGCCCGGAAAACCTAAAACTCTTAAACTTCTAGAAGAAAACCTCAAAGAAAATTTTTGAGACCTTTAGTTAAGCAAAAATTTCTTCGATACGACACCAAAAGACTGATCTACAGAAGAGCATATTAATTGTATTTAATCAAAATTTAAAACGTCTATTCTTAAAAAGACACTATTTGGAGAATTTAAAAAGTCATAGACTGGGAGAAAATATTTACAAAGTATATATCTGATAGAGGACTTATGTTCAGTATATTAAAAAACTCTCAAATCTCTAAAAAAAAAAAAAAAGACAATGAAAATTTTTAAAAAGGCAAAAGATTTGAAAAGACCACCAGAGAAGATATGTCAAAGGCAGTCAGCACACGAAAACATGTGTAATGTCACTAGCCTTAGGGGAATGCACGTGGAAACCACATGGTTTGCAGGCTGGTGAGTTCGCTGCGATGCTGGGAGGGGCGGGGGTCCCAAGAGAAGGCAAAGCCCCCCAGCCAGTCCCCCACATACTTTGCCCTATTCATCTCTCCCTTCTAGCTCTTCTGGGATTGTATCCTTTTCAGTGACCCAATAAACAATCCCCAAACAGAAGAGCAAACTGAGGTTAGATGCGCAAAGCCTGAAGGAGATCCAGTGCTGGAACTTGCAGAGCAAGTCATGCCCAGACGGTGCTAGCCACAGATCCCAATGGCAGTGGCAGACTTCAGGGGACCGGCCACCGCAACGCTGTCACGTCAGCAGCTCTTTTAGGGGTGGGCTTCCGACTGCAGGAGGAAAAATGAATCAAGAAATGCCCGTGTGAAGGGCGTGGGCGTGTCAGCCACCTCAGTCTCTTCCAAACACGCGAAGCCTTCTGCACCTACAGAAGGTCTCGTTCTGAAGAAACATTAGCAGCTTTCTGGGGTGGGAGCGGGATAAAAGGCCTGTGGGGCAACGTGATGGCTGCAGCAGGGTACGGCAAGAGAGTAAGCCCTCGGAGTTCTTATCCCACGGGAAACACGTCTCTCTTTCTTCTATTTTTATTGGATCCATACTGAGAAGATGGATGTCACCTGAACCTACAGCGGTGGTGACTTCACGACAGATGCTGGTCAAACCCTCCTGCTGTGGACCTTGAAGGGACCCGGAAATAGGGGTCGGTCATGGCTCAGGAGCACAGGAGGGAGCTGGATGGGGCCCTGGGGACTCAGTCGGGGAAGCATCTGCCTTCAGCTCAGGTCATGATCCCAGGTCCGGGATTGAGCCCCGCATGGGGCTCCCCACTCAGCCGTGAGTCTGCTTTTCCCTCTGACCCTCCCTCTTCTCATTCTCTTGCTCTCAAATAAATAAATAAAATCTTAAAAAATAATAATAAAACAATAAATAAACTTTTAAAAAAAAGTTTGTTGGTTTTGTGTGTGGAGCTTCTCTTGGCATCAGGGTGCGTTGGGTGCAACTGCTGTGGAGACGGTCTTATCCGGAGGCACGAGTGCGAAGCTTCGACAGCCGCTGATGAAGATTTATGGAAACCGTGGTTATTGTATTTCAGAGTTTTCTTATCTCTTGTGTCATGACCCAACCAACATCAAAATTATATTTGAGGGGCGACTGGGTGGCTCAGTGGGTTGAGCCTCTGCCTTCAGCTCAGGTCATGATCTCAGGGTCCTGGGATCGAGCCCCACATCAGGCTCCTGCTCAGCAGGGAGCCTGCTTCCCCCTCTCTCTGCCTGCCTCTCTGCCTGCTTGTGATCTCTGTCTGTCAAATAAATAAATAAAATCTTTTTTTTAAAAAGTGTATTTGAAAGGCTTCACAATTTTCATTCTCCTAAAGAAAATGCGAAACTCTGGGGAATACTTGTTACGCCGCACAGAACAGACGTGACCACCGGGACACACCAGCAGCAGGCCGAGCCGGAGACCAAGTCCACCCGCCAGTCACAACAGCAGATGAGGACTCTTCCTTCTCCAGACCGCTGGGCAACAAGAGGGACAGAACCAGAGACAAATCCCTCTGCCTGACCAGAGGGACAGAGTGCTGTTGGAAGAAGAATCAAAGGAGCTGAAGCTCTGATTTAAAACTGGTTTGGGGGGCTCTGGAGTGGCTCAGTGGGTTAAGCCTCTGCCTTCAGCTCGGGTTGTGGTCCTAGGGTCCTGGAACGGAGCCCCGCATCGGGCTCTCTGCTCAGCAGGGAGCCTGCTTCCCTTACTGCCACCCACCGCCTACCTCTCTGCCTATCTGTGATTTCTGTCTGTCAAATAAATAAATAAAATCTTTAAAAAAAAAAACTGGTTTGGGCCTGGGGAAGGTTGGAACAATCCAATTTTCCTTTGCAGTGTTCACGTGTCTGTCAGAACTTGGCACTGGTGTGAGAAACACAACCACCCAGAGGACTATGCCTCGAACTCGTGTGGACATTTTCTACCTCATTGGGGCAAGTATTTTCCCTCTATTCCCTTTCTTTCTGGTGAGCTGACTAAACAAACTGTATAAATTTGAAATGAAATGGTCTTGAGAGAAATTATTCAAATTTCTCATAATTTTGAACTAAAGTCATTACATTAAAAGTCTTATAGTAACATAGTTTTTCCTTTAACAGAAACATAACAATACAAACATGAGTTTTCTAATTACACTATGATTAAACTTAGTTCCATAGTCTCATAATTGTGCACAACACATTTTTTTAAAAGGCATGTAAGTGTTATGAAATTATAGATTTATTTGAGAGAGAGAGAACACACACGTGAGCATGGGGGCAGGGGGAGGGGCAGAGGGAGGACAGGACTCTCAAGCAGACTTCCCGCTGAGTGGGGGACACCGGGCTCCGTAGGGAGCTTGACGTGAGGCTTGACGCCCGCACTGAAACCGAGAGTCAGACACGCAACCCACTGAGCCACCCAGGCAGCCCTAGCATTTGAGGGTTAAAACAGCATGATAGCATGTCCTTCTGCACCTCTGTGAAAGATGCTCTTAGTGTAGCCCAAGTTTATATGTATTTACAATTCTGATGTTCACGGAACAGAGCAATAGTGGCAGCACTCCTGGTTTTGTTCTTGTCACACTCCTCAGTGCTGTCTCAGGGTCTGGTTGGACGGAAGCATGGTTCCTGCCTCGAGTATGAATTAGTTATTTGCAGACAGCTAAAGAAAATGTTTTCAAACTACATGTGTAAGGACCTATTTTATATTTTTATATTTTAGCCAGAGGCTTCCCTGCTCCCCTTCCCCCAGGGAATTTGCTTAAAAACAAGTCCCGGAAACAAGCCTCAGGTAACAAAGCCCAGATACAAGTGTGGGTCAGGCCAGGTGGAGACATCCGATCAGTGGGGGGACGCACACTGTCTCCCCAGCTACCAAGGAGTAGGGCCCCCCCCCCCGCCCTTTGGGAGCCTCTTGGGCGCCAATCCTAACCAAGGTGTGATAGGCTGGTTCAGATGTCTACTAGGGTAAATTGTAACTCAGTTGGTCACCTAGCATCACTGTGGAGTTTCCTGTGTGTGTTACAGTTTCATTGGCCACCTGTGCATGGCCAGGCCCAACCGCATGGCCTTTGCCCTTAAAAGCTAGTCTGTGAAACAGAGAAGAGTCGCCCTCTCTTGTAAGAGGTGCGTCCCCAAACTTTCGGTTAGATTCTTGATGCTTGGCACGAAATAAAGCTTTGCTTGACCTTCGCTTTATATCAGTCTTGCTCCTTTAATCACAGACCCATTTTGGAGGCATAACATATAGGGGCTCGTCCGGGATTAAATGACGAGAACTGAGCCAGCATCAGAATTTCTGGGAAAAGTTTCCGGAATTAAGATCTCACAGATTTTACTCTGTGGGATCTGCTGATCTCCAGATGCTCTGTGAGATCGGTCTGTCTGTCTGGGTGGAGCTCCAAGTATAGCCCACTGGGGTGAAGCTGGATGCGGCCATGCTCCCCAGGGCTGGAGAGGAAGCGAGGACGCCCCTTCCCTCCACTGGTAGATCACCAGGGGGTTCGAGTCCCCCTAGGCAGTCAAGGGGTTCAAGTCCCCCTAGGCGGTCACCTAGGTGGTCAAGGGGTTCGAGTCCCCCCAGGTGGTCACCAGGGGTTTGAGTCCCCCTAGGCGCCCAGGGGGTTCAAGTCCCCCTGGACGGCCAGAAGATCGAAAAGTCCCCACCGGTGGCAGGTTCTGGGTAAGAACTGCTGGGCCTGCGGTTGTCTTTGTCTTGTCTTCTTGTTGTCTGCTGTGCTGCTTGTTGTGCTTGAAGGACTGGGGCAAGCAGAGAGTGAGGGAACTCTGACTTTCAATGGCTATAGCTGGAGCCAACTGGGGTTAGTCTAACTCGAGACAGAGACTTTAAGGAATATTCCCAAGCAGCTGCTGAAACTACCTTTGTTTCGGGGAATTCCTTGCCTTCTCTGGCCTGATGTGGACTGCCTAGCACCACCACCCCCC
>PISX010002361.1:134719-147545 GCA_004024625.1 Mellivora capensis | reverse complement strand
AGTGCGGGTTACTGGAACTAGGTTTATGCTTTTGAAATTTGTTGGTAAACATGTTTTGTGCTTAACTGATTGATAAATGTGCCATCTAAAGAATTCTGTTTTAACAGTTCACAATTGGTTTATATTTAGTCTTCAGTAGAGGTTAAGGTATTTCTAAAAGTACAAAATTCTGCTGAGTGTAACTAAGACTGATGGAAATAAGGGAAGCAACTCTGTATGTAAAAAGAAGGAGATATGTAAAAAGGAGAGAAAAACACCAGATGCCTGATCCTGTTTGAATAAGAAAGAAAAACAGCCTCGGGGCCACTGTCGGAGCTAGATCCATTCCTAAAGAACGGAAGAGGAGACTGATGCCTCCCATTAGCCTGGGATACCCAGGGGGAGGGCGCCCGACCTGTTTGAATCTGAAGAGTGCCCGACTGTGTGAACCTGTCTGTGTGGCTCCACCGCTTCGGTTACGGAGTCTGGGTGGGCCGCACCCTGAGTCTCGTGGGGCGTCATATGGCATAACGGTCATCTACTCCACGGAGTAGCCTGGTCCAGGGTTTATACAGACAGACCTTAGCTAAGACGCTCCTAAGTTCCCGCGAGGGACGCGCGCAGGACAGCATCTGAAAGAACCCCCTCCCTTTGTCTGCGACATCATTCACGATGGGAGGGAAACCCAGAAAACTCATATCTTAAGACTGCAAGCTTAAAAAAAAGAGGAAAGACACTGGTATAAAAAAGCTGGTTTTCTCTGTTTAAAAGGGCAAAGTTTTCTTAGGTTAATTGAGATGTAAATGGTTTTCTCTTTGCCTGCCCAGAGTTGTAAATGAGACCTCTTTGACTCATAAGTGTTAGGTCTGTTATTAAACAAGACGAGACTGAGATACAGTGAAAGTTATTTAAAGTTTTATTTATGATAAGCATTAGAAGTCAGACTGATCGGTCAGGGGAACAGGGGAACGAGACTGAGACAAGGTGAAAGTTATGCAAAGCTCTATTCTATGCCAAGCATTAGAAGTCAGACTGACCGGCCAGGGCCGCCTCCGAAGAGGGCGACCCCTCCCCAGCTTACAGACCACCTTTTATAGAGCAAGAGTCTGGCCACACATAGGTGGCCAGTGAGATTGTAGTCCTGCTGGGTCCCACGCAGGTGGCCAATTGAATTACAGTTTACCCTATAGTAGCTGTGTGACCTAACCTATGACTCTGGTCAGAACTGGTGCTCAAGGTGGGCGCCCAGACGGCGGGGTTTACATTCTTTGGTGGCTAGGGAAGAAGTATGTGTGTTTCTTACTGATCGGATGTCTCTACCTGGCCCGACTCGTCCTTGTATTCCGGGCTCTGTTATCAAGAACTGGCCGACCCAGCAGGACTGTGCAGCTTTCTCTGTGTGTTACAGTTTCATTGGCCCCCGGTGCGTGGCCAGGCCCGACCGCATGGCCTTTGCCCTTAAAAGCCAGTCTGTGAAACAGAGAGGGGTCGCCCTCTCTTGTAAGAGGTGCGTCCCCGAATGTTCGGTTAAGATTCTTGATGCTTGGCATGAAATAAAGCTTTGCTTGACCTTCGCTTTATATCAGTCTCACTCCTTTAATCATGGACCCATTTTGGGGGCATAACGCATGCGTGCCTCCTCTTTACATCACATGGATTTGCTGATTTAAGAAAAAAATCTAAGAAGTTCTGCATCTATTCAAAAGTCCAACTTTTGAATTAATTTTACAAGTAGATTCCTTTATCAGATGAAGTAATGCCAATTTTACTAAGAAACAAAAACAGATTTTAGGTATTAATGAATCACTAACCCTAAGGGCCGGTTTACGCTACCATTTTGTGGCCTCTGTTTGCGACCACTTGAGTTCAACTTATCATCCTCAGTGAGGAAAAACGTTTTGGAAGGTCACTTCCAGTGGATTCTGTGGTCTTCTGCACAAGACCCGACAGAGGAGTGCTGTTGGATCTTTTTCGAGTGCATCCCATCCTACCTTGCTCACAGAGCACCCGGGCACCTGCGGCGTGGTTGGGAGGCAGCAATCACATGCCTCCGACAGAACCACAGTAAACAACTTACCTAGAGGGGATAGCAGTGGTTTTAGAGAACTTGTTTCCTTTAAAAAGAACAACGTACGGGGGAAATGACTGGGATGTCTTTAGCCTCGGTGTGTTGCCGCTGTCACCTGATATTTGAACTCAAAGGATCCAAGCATAATCTTCAAATCATTGTATTTCCACTATTATTAATTTGTTCCTTACTTTCTTACAGACCATCTTGCCTCATTGGGTAATAGCTAGTTGAATGCAGAGGGCCACTTTTCTGCATACATCTCTTTTCAAAGGCTTTGCACTAAAGAAGAAATGTGTAGAATTTTTTGTTTTGTTCTATTTTAGGAATGTTGATTGGAATTTTGAAAGTGCCTATATTCTACAAAGCGGTCTGAACAATCCCGTGTATCTGGCAGATATGTACACTGGGTGTGGGTACCTGGACCTTCGGTGGCTGGAGAATGAGGCGGAAGGAGGAGCTCGGACAGCCCATCCCTCATCGCTAAAGCCACCATGGCCACACTGAATTCACAACGCCATTCTCTAAGGAGAACAGTTTGACGGCTTTAATATGATGCAACACTTACGTCATCTTCATCAAGGAAAAGTTACTGAAGTTTGGATTCTTATCTCAGAAATTTAGAAATCCAAAATTAAGGGGCCCCTGGGTGGCTCAGTGGGTTGAGCGACTGCCTTCAGCTCAGGTCATGATCCTGGAGTCCCGGGATAGAGCCCCGCATCCGGCTCCCTGCTCAGCTGGGGGTCTGCTTCTCCCTCTGCCCTTCCCCCTGCTCATGCTCTCCCTACCCCCCCCATTCTCTCTCTCAAATAAGCAAATAAAATCTTTTTTTAAAAATCCAAAATTAACAAATCTTATATTCCCGACACATTATAACCTAAAGAATCATGTGAGCCTAGCCACACTCCTGAGTCTGTCTGGGCATGTATTTGGCACGATTTGGGCCCAGTGGCCCACATTTGCCCAGCAAGGTCAGTTTAACGATAGCTCAGCCAGCCAAGAGAGACATGTGTGCTGACCGGCTGGTCCCACCCCTGGGTTCTGCATTGTCACTCTACATCTTTCTGAAAATATCATGGATGTAAATGAATTCTCACTGAGTGTGCAGATCAAAACTGGAATTTTCTAGAGCTTTGGGGAAAAGGAAAGAATTCCTGGAGCAAGATCAAAGCATACATTGGAAGTAAAGGAACCATATAAAGGTCAAGGTGGTGGCCCAGGGCGCTTCTTGTGAGAGGCAGACCTATCAATCACCCTAAAAGTGGAGGATAGACTGACTGTGGGCAAGGGGTTGATTTGTGTTAATTTGGGGTTTTTTAGTATCTTTTTAAAAAGTAATCTCTACAATGCAACATAGGGCTCAAACTCAGGACCCCAAGATCGAGTCACACACTCAACTGAGCCAGCCACACATCCTGAGGGTTTTGTTTTGAAAATCAAGTTTGCTGTTTGGGTGCAGTGACTTCAGCAGACGGGAAAGCTCTGGGAGTTTGGAGACTCTGAAGTATCTTCAGAGAGGATAGACCTAGCTTACTGGAGAAATTGTTCTATGACTCTTGCTATCGGTATGTCTTTCAGATGTTCATCATGCTTGAAAAGTCCAAATTCCATTTGGATGAATTTAATTTTATGCTTTTTTCTACCTCCTCCTTTCCCTAGGTGCCCTTCCACATTTTGTACTCTCAAAAGTTAGCGCCCTATTACCCAATGATAAATCTTAACTATATTCACTTAGAATGCCTTAAATGTATTTATAAACTATACTTGGGGATAAAAATCCCACACACAGGGGCGCCTGGATGGCTCCATGGGTTGAGCTTCTGCCTTCAGCTCAGGTCATGCTCTCAGGGTCCTGGGACCAAGTCCCACGTCAGGCTCCCTGTTCGGTGGGGAACCTGCTTCTCCCTCTACCCCTTCTGCTCCCCCTGCTCATGCTTGTGCTCTCTCGCTCTCAAATAAAAATTTTTAATCTTTTTAAGTTAAATTAAGGCAAAAAGACAGGGCACACCAAGTGTCGGCAAGGAGCTGAAGGAGCTGGACCTCTCAGACGCCGCTGATGGGTTCACAGAGTGTTGAAACCACCTTGAGAACACATGCTGGCAGCTTTTAAAAGTGCTCACCACATCCCCACCGTATGACCCTGCAGGTAGGCACCCTTAGCCAGGAAATGTGAAAGCAAGTGCTCACCACATCCCCACCATGTGACCCTGCAGGTAGGCACCCTTAGCCAGGAAATGTGAAAGCAAGTGCTCACCACATCCCCACCGTATGACCCTGCAGGTAGGCACCCTTAGCCAGGAAATGTGAAAGCATGTGCTCACACAGAGACTTGTGTCCAAACGCTCATCGCTGCTTTATTTCTAGTGGCCTAAAACTGGGAACAGTCGGAAGTGCCTCAGCCGGGGAGCAGAAACACACTGTGGGGCCGGCACACTGGGGAGCGCTCGGTGGTGGCAAGGACTGGGACACATTGCCACATGGATGTGCTGACCGCAGTGAGTGAGAAGCCAGAAAAAAGAGCACTTGCTGTATGAGTTCGTTTATTAAAAAAAAAATTTAATGCAAATGGATACACAGTGAGAGAAGCAGAGCAGAAGTTGCTGGGCCAGGGAGGGCAGGGGCTGGAGGGACAACAGAGGGACAAGGGAGCCTTGACTATGGTGCGTTCATATGTCAAAACTTACAGCTGCCTTGTAACCCGCCATTCCACTCTCTGAGTACTTACCCAGGAGACGGACACAGGCCCGACTCTAGAGACCAGAAGCAGACCACTGATGACTCTTTACCAAGAATATAGTTTCTGCAGAAAGCTCCATTAGGCCAAGTTCTATTTCTTGATCAGTTTTGTACACATCAAAGATGAGCTACCTCCATTTTTTTCCACTTCCATTTACAATGTACTAAAATTATATTCATTGGGACCAGTTTTTTCCATGCACATATAAGATTTCTTATATTGGTGGGGGCGCCTGGGTGGCTCAGTGGGTTAAAGCCTCTGCTTTCGGCTCAGGTCATGATCCCAGGGTCCTGGAATCGAGCCCCGCATCGGGCTCTCTGCTCCGCGGAGAGCCTGCTTCCTCCTCTCTCTCCCTGCCTGCCTCTCTTGCCTACTTATAATCTCTGTCTGTCAAATAAATAAATAAAATCTTTAAAAAAAAAAAAAAAGGATTTCTTATATTGGGGGCTTGGTCAGTTAAACGTCTACCTTTAGCTCAGGACATGATCCGAGGGTCCAGAGATCAAGTCCCTCATCAGGCTCCCTGCTTGGTGGGGAGGCTGCTTCTCCCTCTGCCTCTATGTCTTCTCTCTGCTCATGCGCTCACGCGCTCTCTCTCTCTCTCTCACTTTCAAATAAGTAAATAAATCTTTAAAAAAAAGATTTCTTATATTGATCAAATTCACAATAAGACCTTGTGCCTACACACATCCTAGGTCTGTTATTCCCAAATGCTCAGGAATCAGGGTGTTACCACGTGCACACAAGTTTAGCCACTGTCAAATCATTGTTACTGTTCTTAGCAGTGAATTGTGAATTCTGATCTTTAAAAAGAATACTTAATATTTGCCTAAGCCATCCCACAAGGGAACAGTGAGCATATCCCTCAGTTGCCCAGTGCCCCTGGGTGCTGGCTCACTGCACAGCCTGTCCAGTTTTGCCCTGTTCCTCCCGTCTCCATGCGCAGCAGTGTCTGCCCCAGGACCTGGAAGCCATTTTCACGGTTAGACTATGCACAGGGATATGAAGGCAGAGCAGAGTCTCCCTCTACTTATCAACTTCATTCATAATTTTAAAATGAAAATTAGAACATCAATTAGTGTTGCAAAAACCAGTGAATTTGATACAAAGCAGTACTGGCTCATATGTAGGGAAATGGGTGTGCTGAGGGAAAGCTAAAGCAGGCAGCTTGATGTCCCCTGCCAGGAAGGAGATGGGACAGCAGGCCTCCTCAGTACCCTGCCACACCACATAGTTTAGAGGAGAGTCTGGGTGTGCTGATATGAAAGTCTCATCTGTTACATGAGAAACAAAGTCAGAGTGGTATGAACAGTGAATAAATAAGAAGGGTATTATACGTAAACATATTCGTGGGCCTGGGAAGTTTCCGGAAGATACACGAGAAACCATCACTTGGATCTATCAGGCTCTACCCAATCCATGACCTCCCACCGGTGTCCCCTGAGCATACGCCCTCTCTCTCTAGGAAGGGGACCCAAGTGTCAGCTCTAGATGGCAGGCCCAGTGAGGAGAGAAGGTGGAAAACGAAGGACAAGGATTCGAGCGTGTAAAAGGAGCGAGTGCAGGGAGAACTGGTTCTGGATCCTGGGAAGCTCTGAAGAGCAGGGAGAGCTAAAGAAACCACTGGTGCTGCAGCTCCTCCAAATCTGTCCCAAATCCTCCCCAGCCCGAGCACACCGTGCCCCACCGTTCCCACCCGCAAGCCTAGGGCTCAGGAAGGGTGAGGGCAGGCCCTGGGCTGCTGCCCCGTTTCTGCTCTTTGGACCATGCAGCCTCTGGTGTGGGCTCTGTGTCACTCTGTGACTGCCATTGAGTTTTGTTCGACGGTACCTGGTGTGTGACACCAGGGCACAAAGTTCACGTACCCAGTGGGGAGATTAAGAAACGGACTTTAGAAAAGAAAGACCAAAGCCAACAAAAGGAATCACAGACATGCCAACTCTAATCTTAGCAATGTTGGCTCTTAGCCAAGGCAGAGAGAATCTGGTTTTTAATATAATCAAATGTTGCGACCCCACAGAGCTCTGGGCCACCCAGATAAATGTGCAAGCCCTCCTAGGTAGCCTAAGCATCCCAGACAGTGTGCCCCCGAGCTCCCCTGTTTAAGTATAAGGTTACCCAGCGTCTCGTTGGCTCTAAGTTAGAGCCCACATCTGCAAGCATTTATAGTGTGTCCCACTCTGACACCTTCACATCTGTCCTATTTCATTGTCACACAACCCTCTAGCCATATTCCCAAGGCCACACAGCTGATGGGGGGCCAAGCAGGGGTTTGTTTGAACTCAGGCAGACTGACGAATCCCAAAAATAGATCCCGGGCCGCTTCATCAGCCGCTGCTGCAGCCCCAGCAGGAAAAGGACGGCGTCCTTGCTCCTCCTCACCCCAACTCCTTCCCTGCTGCTCCTGCGCCCTCTGCCGTGCGTCTTTGCAAACAGAGCACAGGCCCGTCGTGCAGCTGAAGCCCACGCAGGCTGGGCTGGTGAGCAGGCACGACTGGCTGGTCCTGCAGCAGCTGCCAGGAGCCCGGGGCTTCCTTTCTGGGGCCTGCCATCCTTCGTCGTCTGGCAGCTAATCCAGCGTGCAGGCTTGATCCAGGCCCTGACCAGAGTGGGCAGCTGGCCTGAGCCCATAGAGACCTCTTTCTCAGGAACTCACAAACGGACATGAGCAGTTCTGGTTGAGGGCTGACTCTGGCCCGGGGTCAGCCACTCGGAGTGAGCGTCAGATGGCCATGTTACAAACCTTCCCACTGGGGTCATTCTTCCAGTGGACGCAGACCCACACCCCGCCTTCGGAGTCTGCTCGCCTCCCAGGAGACCTCGTAGGGCCTACCCGCCCTGATTTAATCTGCAGAGACTCTGACCTGGCCTGCCGCCCAAGATCACCTGTTCCAACTTCAAAACCCAAGGGTTAGGAAACTACAAATGCCAAGGACATCTAAGCCTTTGCACCTCGTTGGAGAGGGAGGACAGACTTGCTGGGGGAGGGTTCGGTTGCATCGGGGAGGGCAGGGAGGAAGAAGTCCAGAAAGCATGTCTTTGTGGATATATATTTTTTCTGTCTTTATATTTATATTTATATTTCTTTATTTCATCTTTGTTTTCTTGGGAGTTAAGGGCTCACTGGATCTGTTGGGGGTGGGGTCAGGTCAGGAGGTGGCCGTCAGTTCAGGGAGATCTGTGGTCTCCATTTCGTAATACCCCTTTGCGCTAGAAAAGGTCTTCCCCTTCAAGATCTCTATGAGTTGCTGTAGTCGCTTGGCGAAAGAAAGTACTTGGGGAGGTCTAGTGATGGGTGGGGGTGCAGGTGGGGGTGGGGGTGGGGGTGGGGCCGGGGGCTTGGGTCGAGGTCCAGGTTGAGGTTGAGATGCAGGGGGGCTGGGGGGAGGTGGTCGAGGAGGGCGCTGGAAGTACCAAGGGGGACGAGCAGAGGGGTGGGCAGAGGGGAGTCTAGCCGGGGGTGCCTGAGAAGTCGAATGGAAAGAGGTGGGCAGCTGGGCCATGTGCAAGGCATTAGAGCCGATCTTGGAGGCGATCCAGCTCAGATAGGGCCAGGTGGCTGTGTAGACTCCAGGGCGCTTAGCTCGGGCACAGCCTACCCCCCAGCTTGTGACTCCCACGACCACATAGGTGTTTGCCACGTTGTCTCTGCACATGAGAGGCCCGCCGCTGTCCCCCTGCCCGGAAGGACACAGAAGTCACTCTCTGTCTGAGCCACTCTTCCCCTGCCCAGAAGGGCCATAGGCCCTAGGAGGACAGTGTCTGCAGTCACATGGCTCCTGGCTGCCCTGAACCCAAGTGGCAGTGGTAACCCTGGAGTTAGTACCAACAGCTTCGGATGGATGCAAGAAGGGTCTCCTTGCAGAGAGGAGGAGAGAGAGGTGACCCGCATGTCCACGAATGAGGCTCTATGCACACACAGGCGTGTGTGGGCGAGCGGATTTGCAGGGTTCATGTTCTGGAAAGAGGAGGTTAGCCTTTTCTCGGGGGTGCTATTTGGGTGGCATGAGCTCTGTGTTATGATGGGATGCAGCTCTCAGGGCGTGACCGGTTCTGTGTAGGGACAGCAGGCGTCCCCTCCCATCCTCACTGCTACAAGATGGGACCAGGGAAAGGGTCACTGAAGCAGGGACCTGGAGGCAGGGGGGCTCAAAAGAGATGTGGGCAGGGAACAGGGCGCCCGAAGGGAAGTTACCTGGCAGGTGTCGATCTTGCCTTCGGGGTACCCCGCACACACGTTGGTTGAACGAATGCGCCCGTTGTACCACTGGGTGGAGTTACACAGGTCGAGGTCGATGAGGTTCACTCGCGCCTCCTGCAGTGTCGGTGTGACCCTGTAGGCTACAGCCGGGCAGCTCGGTGGTCAGCGATCACAGAAGCCACGTTCTGGGAGATCCCAGCCCCCTCCCCCCACGGAACCCCGTCATCCTGACACGCTCTTTTAACCCTCAAGTCCATGAAAGCCAATGCATCTGAAGGGTGTGGGGGGAGGGGGAGGGATGTGCAGGTGCGGGGGGGTGGCCAGGGCCTGGAGGCTGAGCAGATTCGGCTGAAGGAATGCATGCTGTGTCGCCTCGTTCACGCCCCACAGTGACACCCCCCCACCCCCACCCCCCCCACCCCGGTGCTAAGCACTGTGACTTGCCTGTCCTCCAATCGGGAGCTTGGAGCACCACGCACCCAAACATCTGGTAGGGTTGTGGTGTGGCTTGGATCTGGACCACACACCAACCCAGGACTCACGTTTCGCTCCCCCACAGCACGGCTGTGAGTCACCCACCCTGCTTGCTATCTCCCGTTAGGGCCCCTCTGCTCAGCTCTGGACCAGATCCACTGGAGCTGGGCAGAGGGGTCCCTCCCCGTGTGCCTCCATTTGGAGATTAGAGAAGAGGAGGAGGGGCTGGATTGCCTCCACACACAGACCCGTTGGGGGCGTGGGCATCGGAAGAACCTGCAGGCAGATCTGAACATTCCTTTACCGACCCAGATGCTCCATCTCTGCCTTCGGTGAAGAAAGGCCAGCCTAGGCTCTGCCTCCATCAGCCAACCTCGCACCTGGCTGCAGGGGCAGCTGTCCCCTCCTCATCAAGTGGCCAACCCCAGGCAAAAGGGCCCTACCACACCCTGGGGGGCAGGAGAGGGTTGGCAGATCGTGCTTGGAACATGGCAGTGTGGGTCAAGCAGGAAGCCAGAACCAAGGGGACCAAAGTGGATGGAGCTAGGTGCACGGCAGGCACCCGGTAAACGGCTGACTGTGTATTTGTCTGCTTCGACTCTGTCCCCAGTGCCTTGAGCTCAGCCTTCTGCACCACCCAAGCAGAGGCCAGTTTTGTCCTTGCACAGCCCCCAAGGCAGGGGTGACACGGAAATTAGCACCACAGCAAGCCTGGTTGTTTACCGTGACCTGTTAGATCTATGTAAGAGACAGACAACGGGGAAGAGAACAGGGTTTTCTCAATCCCAACCCCTTTAGGTGTTGGGTGACAAATGCTAAAAAGTCCACAAGAACTTGAAATTCAGTAGAAAAGGAGGACTAGCCCAGAAGCACGTGGGCTCAAGGAGAAAGCAGAAAAAGGAAGGTCTGCAGGAATGTCACAGAAGTTTGGAAGCTGGGGATTTCCTTAAGACGTGTCCTTCGCAGTGGAGGATGTTTTCACCAGAAGATGCTAGAAATCCTGTTAAGTTGAGGAGGTTCTAGAGCAAAAGAGGCCTTGTGTGATGTCCAGGATGTAGGTGGGAGCCTGGAATCCTTTTGAGCAGTAAGATAGCAAAGGTGGCAGTAGGGATGGGAGTGTAGACAGGAACCCTGAGACCAGCTCTCCGGGGACTACAAGACCCCGGGACACTGTGTACATGTTTGGGTGGGTGGGCAGAGCAGGGTAGGCTGGGGAGTGGGACAAAAAGAGTGTTCTAGAGGCCACAGCAGGGCCAGGAGGTTGACAGGCCAGGCTAGGGAGCGAAGGGCCAGCAGAGGCCAGTGAAAAGAGAGTTGCCCGGGAGGAGAAGCACCCCCATCAGAGATGGGGGCAGCCTTGAGGGAGGGAAGAAGAGTTACAGGAAGCACCCTGAAACTACCAGGGTTTCATCGCCAGAAAAGGCTGAATTTTGAACCCCAAGTGACTAAAGTGCCTTGAATAAGGAACCCTCGGTTTTCCACTATCAAGGGACAGAAGACCCTTCAGTCTCTCTCCACATCCCCAGTGTGACTGGGTAAAAAATCCATGTGGTCTCCTGTGGACATCTGGAAGGCCTAGCCAAACTCTTGCTGCCCACAGCTGACCTCCAAAAAAAAACCTGTCCCCTCTCTCCAGAGAAAACGAGGTCGCTCGGGTGGGGAGGGCAGATTCTCACATCGTAATCCCCCAGAGGTGGGGAGCCCAGGTTCACTGAGGTCAGGAGGGCTGGGCTGTGGGGTCTCAGAGCTCAGAGACCACGTGACGTGGCCCTTCCACTCACAGACAGGGAAATGGATGTTGGGGGGTGCACGGCCCTCAGCCACAAAACCCCATGGAGAGCTCTTCTCCAACTGTCGTTTCAGGTGACAGTCTCCCATTTCCAGAGGCTCCAGCTCCACATACAGCCACAGCCCGACCCCATTCTGAAAGTGCCCAGGTTCCCCTGTGCCTGCGTGCACCCTTCCCTCCAGCGACCACACGAGCCATCTGTGGCGAGGCAGTGGATAGGGCACCCGGCCGCCAGCTTCTCTGGCTATAAAAGGGGACAGTGCCCTGCACTCTGGTGGGCATCCCCACTAGGGCCCATATTCGGCCCCTTCACCTCAGAGACCACTGAGGAAATGACCAGCAGTGCCCCCACCCCTGTGAGAGCCCCTCCCCTACTCACCTTTCTCTCTCAAGAACCCCCAGCCAGCCACCCAGCAGACCTGGGGAATTCTAGGTGGGCCTGCCCTAAACTGGGGCAGGCAGCCTGTTCCGATGAACTGCCCACAGGGGACAGGAGGGGTGATCTTCATGAGAGCGATGTCATTGTGCTCCAAACTGGGGACGTATTTCTCATGAATGATGATTTTCTCAACGTATCTCTCCTGTTGAGGCGGCTTCGCCGGCTTGTCGTTCCCGTACACAATTTCGCTCGCTCCAAAGATCAGCCTCCAGTCATACACTTTCCTGTGGGCACAGAGGCAAGCCTGGTCACCCTCAGAAAGGACTGGCTTAACGGAAACCTCCGGTGACCGTGCTCCTCAGAGCCCTCCCCCAGCAAGGGTCTGGGCCCACCCACTCATTGTCTGCTTGCCCCAAGGCCCAGAGCCCCAGGACAAAGTGCGCAGAGGCCCTGGAGAAGTCCCTTTCTGAAGACCTCCCTCCAGGCGCTCCCACACCTACTTTTTGGAGACAAAGCAGTGGGCGGCGGTCAGCAGCCAGTGGGAATTCAGCAAGGTGCCTCCGCACGCGTGGTACCTCCGGTTGTTGTGGGACGTGAAGACCTGCAGGCTGACCATCCAGGGCCAGGCCTCGATTGTCGTCTCCTGCCCTCCGACGACTCGGCCACTCCCCTGTGGGCTCTGCCTGAAGCGTAACCCACAGGGGCCACTGAGGAGAGACCGGGAGCACGGTTCAAACCAAGGAGAGGCACAGCCTGTCCTCGCACCTGCGCAATGTGGGGCTGGGGGCCTGGGCCAAGTGGGGCCGCCTGGAGAGGGGAGGGTGGGAGGGACTGCTGAGGAGAGACGCTGTGGGCAGCAGCGAGGCGGGCGGGAAGCTGCAGGCTCCAGGAAAAGGCTTTGAGGAGTGTGACTTCTGGGGTCTCGTGGGTGGAGCCACAAGATGAGGCAAGAAGGGGTCAGAGGAAGCAGAACTGATGACAAGGGCCCTAGAAGTACAGGAGATCCCTAGGCAGGGGGGAGGCGAGATGGGGAGGCGAGAGGTAATGGCTTGGGGTCTTTAGGGCCAGTTCTGGGCGGGAGACTCAGGGAACAGCCACAGGCGCCCTGGGGCCTCAGGTTGGGGCTGGATGGTGGCAGGAGGAGGGAGAGCTGCCAAGGCAGGTCTGGCGACCAGCAGGGGTCCAGGGATGGGAGTCCT